>CM069159.1:30606619-30636619 GCA_035221665.1 Okamejei kenojei | reverse complement strand
GTACAAACTCTGCATAGGCCGTGGTCGGGATGGAACCCGGGTCTCTGGCGCTGTAAGTTGTGTAACTATACCACTGCGCCACCTTCCCTGGGTCAGGTACAGTCTTAACTTCTCCTGCAGCGGTTCCAATATTTGGCTACGGAGGATTTCCAGGAAACGTTTCGAGAATACTGGAGACACTGGAAATACAGTCATAGAATCCTAGAGTCACACAGCTCACACCGGCCAACATGTCTCAGCTACACGTTTTTCCAAGCCAATTAACCCTCAGCTACATGTCTCAGCTACACTTGTCCCACATTCCCAAACCTGTGCTATCCATGTACCTATGTAAGAAAGAACTGCAGATGCCGGTTTAAATCGAAGGTAGACACAAAATGCTGGAGTATCTCAGCGGGTGAGGCTGCATCTCTGAAGTGGCCGACGTTTCGGGTCGAGACTGATCAGTCTGAAGAAGGGTCATGACCCAAAACGTCGCCCATTCCTTCTCTCCAGAGACGCTGCCTCACCCGCTGAGTTACTCCAGCATTTTGTGTCTACCTTCGATTTAAACCAGCACGTGCAGTTCTCTCTTACACAGGTCTGTCGGTTAATTGGCTTTGGTAAAGATTTTAAATTGTTCCCAGTGTATAGGATAGTGCGAGTGTACGGGGGTCGCTGGTTGGCACGGACTCGGTGGGCGAGATGACTGGCTTCTGTGCTGTATCTCTAAAACTAAACTACACTAAACATGTCACCACACACCAGATCAAAGTCTATGAGTATTTATCTCAGTGTGTAGAGCTGTGGTCGCACTGAGTTTCTGCAGAGTAAAATGTGGAGGAAATGTTAACATTTTAAAGAGTTGACGGCAAGATTGCAGCTGCTCCCAAAAGACTGCAGGTTTAAATAGTTCACTCAATCATCGGGTCTTGCACCAGAGGCCACCGGGTGGAATCAAACACGTGGCTCAGAGGTCTTAACCACAGGCCATATTTAGCTGGACCATGTTGTCTCCAGTGACACGTGAGCTTAACAGAAGAAGGGTTTCGACCCGAAACGTTGCCCATTTCCTTCGCTCCATAGATGCTGCCTCACCCGCTGAGTTTCTCCGGCACTTCTGTCTACCTTGAGCTGAACAGGTTGTGACCCCAGCAATGATGACAGGAAATTATGCAATTGCCCTTGGCAAAGTTTCTCCCATTCCACTGACTGCTTTGTTTATCCCCATGGACATGACTTCTCCACCTCTCTGAAGTGCCAAAGTGAAAACATCAGCAGGGCGACACGCAAAGGGGCACAGCGGTAGTCGCTGCCTTACAGCGCTCACTGCGCGCGCCAGAGACCCAGGAAAAAATGGTCCCAATGTTGGGCGAGTCCAGAACCAGGGGCCACAGTCTTCTCCTTTGAGAAGCCATTTAAGACTGTGAGAAAAAACTTTTTGACCCAGAGAGTTGTGAATTTGTGGAATTCCCTGCCACAGAGAGCAGTGGAGGCCAAGTCACTGGATGGATTTAAGAGAGAATTAGATAGAGACCTAGGGGCTGGTGGAACGAAGGGATATGGGGAGAAGGCAGGCACGGGTTATTGATTGGGGACGGTCAGCCATGATCACAATGAATGGCGGTGCTGGCTCGAGGGGCCGAATGGCCTCCTCCTGCACCTAATTCCTATGTTTCTATGCTTCTATGTTAGACCCGGGTTCCATCCCGACTACGGGTGCTGCCTGTAGGGAGTTTGTACCTTCCGAGAGCAGTCCTGAGCTGCTATCCACCTCGTGTGTAGGAAGGGACTGCAGAGGCTGGTTTATACCCAAGATAGACGGAAAAAGTAACTCAGCGAGTTTAGCAGCATCTCTGGAGAAAAGGAATAGGTGACATTTCGGGCTGAGACCATTCATCCTCGGACTATCTTTAATCGGACTTTATTATACTTAATCTCGCTCTAAATGTTATTCCCATTATCGTGCGTCTGTACACTGGATGGCTCGATTGTAATCGCGTCTTGTTTCTCTGCTGACTGGTTAGCACGCAACAAAAGCTTTTCACCATACCTCGGTGCACCGAACGGTAAACTAAACTCAACTAAACTAAATCCCTGTGACCGCGTGGGATTTCATCGGGTGTGGACACAGATGCTGGAGTAACTCAGCGGGACAGGCAGCATCTCAGGAGAGAAGGAATGGGTGACGCTTCGGGTCGAGACCCTTCATCAGACATCTTCCGGTGCTCCGGTTTCCTTCCACGTCCAAAAGACATGAAGGTTGGGATGTCCATTTGGCTTCTGTAACTTGCCCCAAGAATATACAGGTTTCAAAAGTGGGATAACATGGAACTAGCGTGTACACGGGTGATCGCTGGTGGGCGCAGACATTGTGGGCTGGAGGGCCTGTCTCCACGCTGTATCTCTAAACTAAACCGAAACAAACTGCTGGAGTAACTCAGCGGCTCAGGAAGCATCGCTGGAGAACGTGGACCGGTGACGTTCCGAGTCGGGAGCTTTCTTCACACCATCGGAATGTGAGCAGGCTTTTCTTCAAACGTTAGGCCAAACTTTTCATATTGTCGGCACAATCTGATCATTCGGTGATGGCCGCAATGATAAGCCTCAGCTGCCAGGAACTCTCCGAGCAATGGTTAGGTTGCTCGAGTAAATGCTGTGGGTTATGTGGGATGGTCAGAATCCCGCAGCCGTTATTCCCATGGGAATGTTCAGAAAGGTTTCCGTATTACAGCTGCCCTGACACATGTCCGACTGGGCATGAATACCCCAGATTCCTTATAGCAAACTTTTTACGCAGTCCTTTGATGGTTCAGCGGTTCATTATTATCACATCTAGGGCGGCACAGAGGCATAGCTGGAGCTACTGCCTCACAGCGCCAGAGACCCGGGTGCTGTCTGTATGGAGTTTGCACGTTCTCCCCGTGACCTGCGTGGGTTTTCTCCAGGATCTTTGGTTCCACACTGTAAAGACGTACCTGGGTTTGTAGGTTAATTGGAGGCAGACAAAAATGCTGGAGAAACTCATCGGGTGCAGCAGCATCTATGGAGCGAAGGAGATAGGCAACGTTTCGGGCCAAAACCCTTCTTCAGACTCCATAGATGCTGCTGCACCCGCTGAGTTTCTCCAGCGCTTTTGTCTACCTTCGATTTTCCAGCTTCTGCAGTTCTTTCTTAAACACATTGTAGGTTAATTGGCCTCAGTAAAAGAAAGCGTAAACTGGCCCTAGTGTGTAGGTTAGTGTTAGTCATCAGGGTGAGAGCTGGTCAGCGCGGACTCTGTGGGCCAAAGGGTATCTCTAAAGTCTAAAGTTTAAGTTCTAAATCTACAGGGAGAGTTTGGATAAGCTTGGATTGTTTTCTCTGGTACATTGGCAGTTGAGGGGTGACTTGATAGAAGTTTATAAAATTATGGGAGGCAGAGACGGGGTAGACAATCGGAATCTTTTTCCCAGAGTGGAAAATGTCCAACACTAGAGGGCATAGCTATGAGGCGAGAGGAATAAAGTTGAGAGTAGATGTGCGGGGCAGGTTTTTCCCACAGAGAGTAGTGGGGGCCTGGAACGAGTGGCCGGGGGGTGGTGGTGAACGCAGATACGATAGTGGCATTTACGAGGCTTTTTGAAGGGCACAGGGAAGGGCAGGGATTAGAGGGATATGGATGATGTGCAGGCAGATGAGGTCAGTTTAACTTGGTGCCATGTGTTGGAAGGAACTGTGGATGCTGGTTTAACCCGAAGATGTGCCCCCATTCTTAGTCACCTACATGACCAAAAAATATGGAAAACATAGAAACATAGACAATAGGTGCAGGAGCTGGCCATTCGGCCCTTCGAGCCTGCACCGCCATCCAATATGATCATGGCTGGTCATCCAACTCAGTATCCCGTACCTGCCTTCTCTCCATACCCCCGATCCCCTTAGCCTCAAGGGCCACATCTAACTCCTTCTTAAATACAGCCAACAAACTGGCCTCAACTACCTTCTGTGGCAGAGAATTCCACAGATTCACCACTCTCTGTGTGAAAAATGTTTTCCTCATCTCGGTTCTAAAAGACTTCCCCCTTATCCTTAAACTGTGACCCCTTGTTCCTGGACTTCCCCAACATCGGGAACAATCTTCCTGCATCTAGCATGTCCAACCCCTTAAGAATTTTGTAAGTTTCTATAAGATCCCCCCTCAATCTTCTAAATTCTAGAGAGTATAAACCAAGTCTATCCAGTCTTTCTTCATATGAAAAATTGTGGAATACATTGCTTCCATAATTCTGAAAGCATTACAGGTATATTGTTTTGGACTTCATATGTCCTTCATATTTTTTTCGAAGTTGATCGTGAAATTGTCTTGTTATGCTGACAACGTTTGTTTTGGGTCAGAGGTCAAATACGGCTGGTCACGTGTGTGACCTGACGTGGAAGTTTTTTTTTCCGTAACTCAGTTTTATCTCAGAAACTCTGTGAATTTTAAAAAGCTAGAATGTTCATACCGTCAGCAGACGTGCATTATAGTTCTGTAGGTAGGAAAATAGCAATGAATAAGATTAATCTCTTACATGCAATTTTTAATGCATCAGGGGTCGGTAACCCATGGCCCACGGGCCGGATCCGGCCCTTAACCCGAAATCATCCGGCCCACAGGCATTTGTTTTTCCAATTAGTTTTAGCGACCTGGGAAATACAGCCAGTCCCGGGGACGCGAGGGATCTGGGAACTGCAGAAAACTAATTGAAAAACTCGTGAAAACTAATGCGAAAAACACCAAGTGTCACACTAGTTGGTAAAGATTATTACTAATTTATGTATTATTAGTATGTATTATCACTGATTACTAATTTAGTTAGTATGTATTATTATTACCTCCATTTAGTTACCATGGTGATAGATGTGGCATTGGTCCTGGCCCCTATGCAGACCAAGGTTGCCGGCTCCTGCTTTGTGTTTCGCCATCTGGTCACGTGTGCGACAGTTTGGTTCACTTTCCCAAGAATGGCCCAGATAGACAAAAATGCTGGAGTAACTCAGCGGGACAGGCAGCATCTCCGGAGAGAAGGAATGGGTGACCTTACGGGTCGGGACCCTTCTTCAAACTGGAGATGTCTGAAGAAGGGTCTCGACCCGAAACGTCACCCGTTCCTTCTCTCCAGAGACGCTGCCTGTCCCGCTGAGATACTCCAGCTTTATGCGTCTATCGCCATCATGTTCAGCATTAACATCGTGGGCCGAAGGGCCTGTTCCTGTGCTGTGCTGAGCTGTGCTGTTTTCGATACTCCATCCTGTAAGTATCCAACACCACTGCCTCTTCAATGCAGTGTATGTTTCTCCCACAAATATCCTGATGGATTTTAATTATCTCCTTAATATAATTTATTATTTTTAGAGTAGCTTAGGTCTTATTTTTCAAGTTCCATGTAACTGACTAACTCTTGAAAAGCTCTATAGCCAAGAGGCAATATTCCAATTCCCCGGGATTAGTTTTGCTTAATGATGGATTGGATTCCAGTTTCCATTAGACGAAATTTATTTCACTAGGGAAGAATGGTAGTAAAATCCAAATAGGGTGTCATTTTAGTTTTATTTTGCTTCCATCTTTTCAAGATTCAAGCAGTCAACCTCATGTAATAAAGAAAAACTGCAGATAAATAGTCATAGTCATAGATTCATACATCGTGGAAACAGGCCCTTTGGCCCAACTTGCCCACGCCAGCCAACATGCCCCCATCGTGCCCCCAACATGCCCCCAACATGCCCCCAACATGCCCCCAACTTGCCCACGCTTGCCAACATGCCCCCATCTTGCCCCCAACATGCCCCCAACATGCCCCCAACATGCCCCCAACATGCCCCCAACATGCCCCCAACTTGCCCACGCCAGCCAACATGCCCCCACCTTAAGCTCCATTCCTGAAGCTACATATCATTGAATTTAAAATCTCACCAATTCCACCATCTTAATAGAAGTCTGACCATTGCAGCTGGTAGAGCCACTGCCTCACAATAGACTATAGACAATCGGTGCAGCAGTAGGCCATTCGGCCCTTCGAGCCAGCACCAGAATGCTATGTGTCATGGCTGATCATCCACAATCAGTACCCCGTTCCTGCCTTCTCCCCATATTTCCTGATTCCGCTATCTTTAAGAGCCCTATCAAGCTTTCTCTTGAAAGTATCCAGAGAACCAGCCTCCACCGCCCTCTGAGGCAGAGAATTCCACAGACTCATAACTCTCTGTGAGAAAAAGTGTTTCCTCGTCTCCGTTCTAAATGGCTTCCTCCTTATTCTTAAACTGTGGCCCCTGGTTCTAGACTCCGCCAACATCGGGGACATGTTTCCTGCCTCCAAAACCTTAATAATCTTATATGTTTCAATAAGATCCCCTTCTAAGTTCCAGAGTGTACAAGCCCAGCCGCTCCTCTCTCTCAGCATATGACAGTCCCGCCATACCGGGAATTAACCTCGTGAACCTACGCTGCACTCCCTCAATAGCAAGAATGTCCTTCCTCAAATTAGGGGAAGCACAAATTAGGGATCTCACTGCACCAGAGATCCCAGTTCGATCCTGACCTCGGGTGGGGTCTATGTGGAATTTTCACATTCTCCCTGTGACTGCGTGGGTTTCCTCCGGGTGCTCCGGTTTTCTCCAACATCCCAAGTACGTGTGGGTTTGTAGGTTAATTGGGCCCTGTAAGTCATCCCTATTGTGGATGAGAAAGTGGGATAACATAAAACTGTTGTTAATCGATGGTTGGCATGGGCTTGGTGGGCCGAAGGGCCTGTTTCCAAACTGCTTCTCCAAAGTAAACATCTTGAATTCTCTGGGAAACTCCCGAGTCTGATTAAGGTTTTGTGAATGGTGGCGGGTGACACAGCGGTAGAGTTGCAGCCTCACCGTGCCGGGGACCCGGGTTCGATCCTGACCACGGGTGCTGTCTGTACGGAGCTTGTGCGTTCTACCTGTGGACTGCGTGGGCTTTCTCCGGGTGCTCCGGATTCCCCCCCCCCACACTCCAAAGACGCGCGGGTTTTGTAGGCGAATTGGCTTCCGCAGATTGTCCCCAGTGTGTAGGGTAGTGCTAGTGCATGGGTGACCGTTAGCAATAAAGGGGAGGTCATTTAAGACTGAGGTGAGAAAAAACGTTTTCACTCAGAGAGTTGTGAATTTATGGAATTCCCTGCCACAGAGCGCAGTGGAGGCCAAGTCACTGGATGGATTTAAGAGAGAGTTAGATAGAGCTCTAGTGACTAGTGGAGTCAAGGGATATGGGGAGAAGGCAGGCACGGGTTATTGATAGGGGACGATCAGCCATGATTACAATGAATGGCGGTGCTGGATCGAAGGGCTGAATGGCCTCCTCCTGCGCCTATTTTCTGAAACTAAACTAAATTCCAAATAAGATGTGAGAATCAATGTGAAGGGTTCGATGGTGAGGCATCGGCAGATGCAACGCAACGATCAGAAACACACATAGACGGCTGTATAAAGAACATCCAATCAGCAGGAGACTGACAATCTCACTGTGAACTTAAAACAACCTCATCTGCAGCGTGACATGCTCAGAGATCAAACAAGATAGTGCTCCTTGCCTCTCCTCTCTCTAAACCTGACTTCGCCAGAGATTGCTGCTTCTCTCTGTGTTCTCTTTACCCATTTCTTCAGCACTCACTGATCTAAATTAGCTGTCCATGCAGACGGGTTTGGCTTTTTGAAATTCTCATCGAGTCATTGAGTGATACAGCGTGGAAACAGGCCCTTCGGCCCAACTTGCTCATGCCGGCCAACAGTATACAGTAGTATATCCCTATATCGCTCCAAACCTGTCCTATCCATGTACCTGTCTAACGGCTTTTTATACTTTGGGATAGTCCCGGCCTCAACTACCTCCTCTTGCAACTCGTTCCATACACCCACCACCCTCTGTGTGGAAAAGTCACCCCTCAGATTTCCATTAAATCTTTTCCCCTTCACCTTGAACCCATGTCCTCTGGTCCTCGATTCACCTACTCTATGTAAGAGGCTCTGTGCACCTACCCGATCGACCCCTCTCATGATTTTATACATCTCTATATGCGATCACCCCTCATCCTACAGCACTCCTCTCTTCTGAGTTTTCCAATATCTCAAAGGTCTAACGGTCCCAGTAACTTTCTGCAGAACTCCCTTGGTCAAGAACGAACCTGGATTGGATTGGGGAGGGGTCGGAAGGATTATGATAAGTATGGGTGCCTTATGCCCCTGTCCCACTTAGAAAACCTGAACGGAAACCTCTGGAGACTTTGCGCCCCACCCAAGGTTTCCGTGCGGTTCCCGGAGGTTTTTGTCCTCCGGCAACCACCTTCAACTAGCATCGCAACTGGCTTGGACAAAAAAATTACCGATTTTTAAAACGGAAACCACTTTCGACCATTAGGGGGACTGACAAAAACCTCCGGGAACCTCCGGGAACCGCACGGAAACCTTGGGTGGGGCACAAAGTCTCCAGAGGTTTCCGTTCAGGTTTCCTAAGTGGGACAGGGGCATAAACCCCTGGAGCATTCTGAACAGGACTGTCAGCCTCTGCAGTGAGATAGTCCACTCATTCTGCCTAGATCTACGTGATCTCCCGGTTGCTAAACACTTTAACACCCCCTCCCATTCCCACACTGCCCTTTCTGTTCTGGGCCTCCTCCACTGTCAGAGTGAGGCCCAACACTAATTGGAGGAACAGCACCTCATATTTCACTTAGGCAACTTTCAACCCAGTGGTATGAAATTTGACTTATCTAACTTCAAGTTACCCTTGCTTTCCCTCTCTCTCCATCCCTCTCCCAATCTAGTTCTCCAGCTAGTTTCAATGTCCTCCTGATTAAATTTTACTGACTGCATGCCTCGTTGTCACCTTCCCCTCAGCTAACCATGTTCTACTCTACATTTTCCTTGACCTTCGTCCTCGTTGATCTTTCGTTTTCACACCTCATCTTTCCTTCTCTAGTCTCCCTCTCCCCCGACTCTCAGTCTGAAGAAGGGTCTTGACTTGAAACGCCAACCATTCCACCTATCCAGGGATGCTGCCTGTCCCGCTGAGTTACTCCAGCATTTTGTGTCGATCTTTAGTCCATTGAACATATTTACAATGCTGAGCAGTGCCCCCCGCATCTCTGTTTTGTCACAACCTCCTTTAGACTTCAGTGAAACAGCGCGGAAACAGGCCGTTCAGCCGCTGAGTTCCTTGCCAACCAGCGATCCCCACACACCAGCACTATCCCACACACTGGGGACAATTTACAATTTTACCAAAGCCAATTAACCTACAAGCCTGCAGGTCCAGGGAGAATGTACAAAATCCGCAAAGACACCACCCATAGTCAGGATCGAACAGAAATCTCCGGCGCTGTAAGGCAGCAACTCTACCACAGCGCCACCGTGCCGCCCTATTTCTCCTTGTGGAGAAATCTCTTGGCCTGAATCTTCAACATCCTACATTACTTGATATTAAATGCTAATTCTGGCATTGTGCGAACTAGCTGCACTGCAAATCGCAGCGACATCTTCCTCTTATTCGCACCGTCTCCCGTGACAGTCCTGTAGTCAAACGCCTAAAGACATCGGCACAAAGTCCTGCCCAGCCTTCTGGAAATACGCGGAGCACTTGTTCACCTGCACAAGTCTCTTGTCGTATACTGATTGAGTGTTTTGGCTGGTCGCACTGTAATAGGACATACAAGCCCATTGCTCTGTTTATTGGATGTTTAAACAGCAGCGATGGGTGGTTAGTGTGGCTGCCTCATGGTACATGGGACCTGCGTTCAATCCTGATTCGGGTATCGATGCATTTTGCGTCTATCTTCGATGTAAACCAGCATCTGCAGTTTCTTCCTACGCAAAATTACCAGATTTACAACCTCATCCTATTACGGCAATGTTTGGGCTACCAATGTTAGATTCTATCCATCTGTCCCGCCCGTCGGTTGATTGCTTTTACCACATTAATTGCCAGAAGATCTATTTTATTTAAATGGAAAGACTCTAATCCTCCTACCACACTCCATTGGTATTCTGAAACAATGTCATGTTTAAATTTAGAAAAATTTAAAATTGTTGAACCCTCGGTTAAATTTGATAGGACTTCGGGAAGCTTTATTCAATATTTTCACACGATATAGAAACATCGAAAATAGGTGCAGGAGGAGGCCATTCGGCCCTTCGAGCCAGCGCCGCCATTCATTGTGATCATGGCTGATCGTCCGCTATCAATAACCCGTGCCTGCCTTCTCCCCATATCCCTTGACTCCACCAGCCACTAGAGCTCTATTCAACTCTCTCTTAAATCCATCCAATGATTTGGCCTCCACTGCCCTCTGTGGCAGGGAATTCCATAAATTCCCAACTGGGTGAAAAAGTTTTTTCTCACCTCAGTCTTAAATGACCTCCCCTCTATTCTAAGACTGTGGCCCCTGGTTCTGGACTCGCCCAACATTGGGAACATTTTTCCTGCATCTAGCTTGTCCAGTCCTTATATAATTGGATATGTTTCTATAAGATTCCCCCTCATCCCTCTAAACTCCAGAGAATTTATATCCAGTGGATATAAATTGTGCCTCTCCAGCCGTTATAACAATTTTTTTCTTTACACGGTGGAAGAGATTTGATGACAAACAGGGGTCTAAACTGTTGAATATTTGTTTTTTCGGCAGCCAAAAGATTTGGTTTTTTTTTTGCTTACTTTAGTTTGAGGGGGGTGGAGGGGGCGGGGGATGGGGAGGGGTGGAGGGGGGAGGGGGGAGGGGTGGAGGGGGTGGAGGGGTGTGGAGGGGGGGAGGGGGAGGGGGAGGGGGAGGGGGAGGGGGAGGAAAGGGGGAGGGGGGGAGGGGGCGTTACTGGCTGTCAACCCAGTTTGTAAGCATCAGGCACGTGAAGAGAGCTAAGAGAGTCAGCCTCTTGCGCTATTTCCATGGATGGTTCGTTCATGTAAAGATAAACAGGTAGCTCATACACACATACAAACCGGTAACATGAGCCAGCCCTGTAGTTTACAACCGGACACAAAAAGCTGGAGTAACTCAGCGGGTCAGGCAGCATCTCTGGGGGAAAGGAATAGGTGGCGTTTCGGGTCGAGACCCTTCTTCAGGCTGAGAGTCAGGGGAGAGGGAAAAGAGAGAAATAGACAATGATTCAGAGAGATATGTAGAACAAATCAATGATGATGATAAAGGAACCAGGCCGTTGTTAGCTGTGGGCTAGGTGAAAACGAGTTGCAGACAATGAGACTCAACAAAGCAACGTTAAAGCTAGTAAAACGACGTGGGTGTGGAAGGGACGGAGAGAGAGCGGGGAGAGAGAGCGGAGAGAGAGGGAAGGAGAGAGAGAGAGAGAGCGGAGAGAGAGGGATGGAGAGAGAGAGAGAGAGCAGAGAAAGAGGGACGGAGAGAGAGTGCGGAGAGAGTGAGCAGAGAGAGAGGGATGGAGAGAGAGAGAGAGAGAGTGGAGAGAGAGGGACGGAGAGAGACAGCGGAGAGAGAGGGATGGAGAGAGAGAGAGAGAGAGGGGATACAAGACTTCCTTGAAGTTAGAAAAATCAATATTCAGCCAGCTTTCTGTGTCCATCTTCCATTGAGATCGCATCCACCGTTGATCTGTTGTGGCGGTAAGCGAACTGCAGTGGGTCGAGGTTCTTGTCGAGGTAGGAGTTTATATGCGCCATAATCAACCTCTCAAAGCACTTCATCACCACAGACGTTAGTGCCACTGGTCGATAGTCATTGAGGCACGTCACCTTGCTCTTCTTGGGCACCAGTATTATTGGTCTGTTTCCGTGCTGTATCTCTAAACTGAACTAATCACATAACTAGTCTGAAGAAGGGTCTCGGCCCGAAACGCCACCCATTCCTACTCTCCAGAGATGCTGCCTGTCCCGCTGAGTTACTCCAGCATTCTGTGTCTATCTTCGATGTGCAGTTCTTTCCTACACATAGAACTAGTAATATCTTCTAGGTAGCAACCCTTAAAATGACTGAGTTATTTTGACATCGCGGGAAAATAGTCCCATTGAAAAGACTAGAAATAGAAGCAGGGATGAAAAGAATGAGGGATAACTTCCCGTGAATCACTGAATTAATTATTGTATAGAATTGCCCCCACAGTATTAAAAGGAGCAAAATGTGAAAGAGTTTTTGCATTAAAGCTCTCAGAACGGAATTAAGATCCCTAACTTAAGTCTGAAGCAATTTAATTAATTTCTCTGCTCTGTTGAAAAGATTTTTTTATCAGGAACGTTAATATTTTATTATTAATTAAATCAAAGATTTCTGTTTATGGCCAAAGTTGAACACGCACATCACGATGAGAGGGAAACAAGGAAAGAGCGGTAGAGCAGCTGGTGGAGCAGCGGTAGAGTTGCTGCCTCACAGCGCCAGAGACCCGGGTTCGATCCTGACTACGGGTGCTTGTCTGTACGGAGTATGTGTGTTCTCCCGTGACCGCGTGGGTTTTCTCCGAGATCTTCGGTTTCCTCCCACACTCCAAAAGACCTACAGGTTTGTAGGTTAATTGGTTTCGGTAAAATTGAAAATTGTCCCTAATGTGTGCAGGGATCACTGGTCGGTGGGTCTATCATCGATCCGTCATGTCCACACCTACCATCAACCATTTTTACACAAACTTACCCCAATCCACAAGTCCCTCTCCCCTAGAATCTGACACTCATCTACGCACGAGAGTAGAGTTGCTGCCTTACAGTGCCTGGGTTCGACCCTGACCTCGGATGCTGTTTGTCCGGAGTTTGTACGTTCTCCCTGCGACTGCGTGGGTTTTCTCCGGGTGCTCCGGTTTCCCTCCTACGTTCCAAAGACGTGCAGACTTTATAGGTTAATTGGCTTCTGTAAATTGCCCCTAGTGTATAAGATGCAAAACTGAGATAGCATCGAACTAGTATGAGTGGGTGACCGATGGTCTGGATGGCCTTGGTGGGCCGAAGGGCCTGTTTCCAAGCTAAACTAAATTTACAATGGCCAATCAATCAATCGCATTGCATATGTTTGGGATGTGGGAGGAAACTAGAGCACGCAGATGAATCTCATAAGCCATACGGGGAACATGCAAACTCCGCCTAGACAGCACCAGAGGTCAGGAATTTACTTGGGTGACTAGAGCTATGAGGCAGCATCTCCACTATCTGTTCAACTGTGCCGCATGTAAATAAAATATTCTATTTCCTCTTTAATGACTTATTTAACAGGCTAAAAACTTTGTATTTTCAGGGTCACATCACAACCTATGAATAGTTTATTTAATCATTGATTCGATCCCCAAAATCAGATGTGAAAAGTTTTTGGTAAGTTCAGAAATCAAAAAAATAAGTTAAAGATCTCTGTATCCACTTTTCAAATTTGCATTTAAAAAATGCTAATTAAAAAAAAAAGAGAAATCTCCACAGAGAGATTTAATCATTCTGCTTATTATCAGCTTCTGTTATATAGAAATGTAACCATTTTACAGATTGGAACAGAATTGCCGTTTTGTTTTGAAAGGGGACCCTCATTATTCATGAGCTCATAATCCTACTCAATAACCATTAATCTGTAGCCTCCTTTTGCTCTGGTATTTTTATTTAATTCACATGTTTAATCAATAATGTTTTATTATTAACGTTTAATGTTTTATGTGTCCATTCCTAACTGTCACTGTATGTCACCTTGTCATTAAGTTCTAGGCAAAGAACTAGGCCATTTGGTCCATTGGGTCTACTCCACCATTCAATGATTATCTGATCTATCTTTCCCTCTCAATCCCCTTTCTCCTGCATCTCCCCATAACCCCTGACACCCGTTCTAATCAAGAACCTGCCAATCTTTACATTAGAAATACCCATTGGCTTGGCCTCAACAGCCGTCTGCGGCAATGCAAAACTTCGTATTCAAGCCCATACTTTCCTGACATTCCAGCATCGTGCAAAGTATTTTCTCTTTCTCATTCCCGTTTCTTTTGTATGTTCACATCATTCACGCGCTATTCAGCATTGTCCGCTGTCATTTATGTCATCCTTCACACTACTGTCAGGAGACGGACAGACGGAAGGCTTGCAAGTGTGTCCAACCTTTCAGCCCCTTCGAGAAGGTGCCAAAGATCCTCTCAGGCAAGGAGAGTGTTTCTGGAGTGTGATTAGTGTTACGATGAAGGAACTTTGTTGCTCTACTCACCCCGTGGTGAAATGAATTTAAGAAAGAGCTCCAGGTCTCTACAAAGACACAGATGAATCAGAGGCTAGTTGTCTCCCCAGTGACCCAAAGAAGACTCTATGCTACCAAGGACAATGTACCACAGGCTTATTTAACAAACAGACCTCAAGCACAAAAACTCCAGAACCCTACTTTTGATTAATTGAACGATACAGCAAAGAAACAGGCCCATCGTCCTCTCAGCCAACAATGAACCATTCTAGGGGACACAAAAAACTGGAGAAACTCAGCGGGTGCAGCAGCATCTAAGGAGCGAAGGAGATAGGCGACGTTTCGGGTCGAGACCCTTCTTCAGACTGGTCAGGGATCAGGAAAACGAGAGATATAGATGGTGATGTGGAGAGATAAAGAACAATGAATGAAAGATATGCAAAAACGTATTGATGATAAAGGGAACAAGCCATTGTAAGCTGTTTGTGGTGTGAAAATGAGAAGCTAGTGCGACTTATGGTGGGGGAGTGAGATAGAGAAAGAGGGAATGCCAGGGCCCGAGGGCTGAGGGAGAGGTGGGAAGGGGAGGAGACAGCAAGGGTTAACAGAATTGAGAAAATTCAATGTTCAAGCCCAGAGGATGCAGACTCCCCAAGCGGAATATGAGGTGCTGTTCCTCCAACTTGCGGTGTTGCTCACTCTGGCCGTGGAGGAGGCCCAGGACCGAGAGGTCGGATACGGAATGGGAGGGGGAGTTGAAGTGCTGAGCCACCGGGAGGTCGGCTTGGTTATTGCGGGCCGAGCGGAGGTGTTCGGCGAAACGATCGCCAAGCCTCCGCTTGGTCTCACCGAGATACAGTGAAATGGTATATTTCCTTGATCACCGTCTGCTTTGATCCGTCATTTTCCCACCTTACCCTTCCATATCTCTAGTCTCCGTCACCCCAGGCTCTCAGTCTGAAGAAAGGGTCTCGACCCGAGACGTCACCCATTGCTTCTCTCCAGAGATGCTGCTGGTCCCGCTGAGTTACTCCGGCATTTTCGGTGTAAACCATTTCCTTCCTACTCATTGAAACAGGCGCATCAACCGAGCAGAATAATCTAGTTAGCAGGAGGAACAACCATTTCACTGTATCTCTGTACACATCAAAGGTCTGCTCACCCACCACACCACCTCCAGGTCCATCAGATCGACCGACTTGGGGTTACTGAACGTCCCGCGGTCTAGGCATAAGCTCAGGTGCGACTGAGCCTTTGTGGTTGCAGCTCCTAGATTGTGGAACAGCATCCCCCTCCCCATCAGAACTGCCCCCTCCATCGACTCTTTTAAGTCGAGACTTAAAACTCATCTTTACTCTCAAGCCTTTCTTGACGTCCTCTGAGTGAGGGCTATATGTATGTATTTATGTTTGTACTTAATCTATGAACCAACGTTGTATAACGTTAGTACCTCCACCAATGTAAAGCACTTTGGCCAACGAGAGTTGTTTTGTAAATGTGCTATAGAAATAAAAGTGACTTGACTTAACATGACGATGAATAAACTATACTAATCTAAAGCTTTAAACGACTGGGGCGCAGCGGTAGAGTTGCTGCCTCACAGCGCCAGACACCCGGGTTCAATCTTGACTATGAGTGCTGTCTGTACGGAGTTTGCACGTTCTCCTTGTGTCCCTGTGGGTTCTCTCCGGGTGCTCCGGTTTTCTTCTCACTCTCCAAAGACCTACAGATTTGTCGGTTAATTGGCTTCGGTAAGTTGTAATATTGTCCCTAGTGTGTGGGATAGTGCTTGTGCATGGCGTTTGCTGGTAGGCTGAATGGCCTGTTTCTGGAAGTCTAAAGTCTGAAGACTCCTCATCATCTGGTCAGCCTTTAAGCTCCGCTGCTGCCAGTTCACTTATCCTTGGCCCAGCCCTCCCTTTGGGACAACTAACACTTCTTGTCAGCTGCGTCCTCCTTCATAATGTCATGGACTGCTGCTGAGCCGATCTGCATCTCCATTGACTTTCTGCCAACCATGACTGTGTCCTGTGGCTTCACACTACAGATGCTTGTAGCTCAGACGCCTTGCAGCAGAGATGGTATTGACTTCAGCGCCATTGTATCAAATCCCTTCACGTGACTTGCTTCCTCTTGGTGTCTTGGTCCTCCAAAATATTCCATAAGGAATTTAAACTGGAGGTGGGGGGGGGGGGAGGGAGGACCTAAGCCAGAAAGGGTTTTTGGGAAGAAAGAGCTACCTTGAATGTAGTTGCATCTGGTTGGGTAACTATAGTGGGGTGGAGATTATTCCAAGCTTTATTTGTGCGGGTGAAGAACAAATTGCTGTACACATCTGTCTTGGTAGCTGGAATCTCAAATTGGATCGAATGCCCTCGTCTGCTCCTAATTGGTTTGGGTTTGGCGTAGGTTTTGTGATCTATGTCGTACTGACCATTTAACATTTTGTATAAACAGGTCAAACGGTGAGAGGAGTGGTCCCTGGGTGCTAATATCAGAACATAGAACAGTACAGCCACAGGAACGAGCCCTTCAACCCACAATGTTTGGGCCAAACATGATGCCAAGCCAAACTGATCTCATCTGATACAAAATCATGAGATAGGGTAGATGCACAGAGTCTTTTGCCCCGAGTTGGGGAATCGAGGACCAGAGGACATAGGTTTAAGGTGAAGGGGGAAATATTTAATAGGAATCCGAGGGGTAACGTTTTCACTCAGAGGGTGGCGGGTGTATGGAACAAGCTGCCAGAGGAGGTAGTTGAGGCTGGGACTATCCCATCGTTTAAGAAACAGTTGGACTGGTACATGGATAGGACAGGTTTGGAGGGTTCTGGACCAAGTGCAGGCAGGTGGGACTAGAGTAGCTGGGACATTGTTGGCCAGTGTGGGCAAGCTGGGTCGAAGGGCCTGTTTCCACACTGTATCACTCTATGACTCTGTGACTCTATCTGCCTGTATCTGGTCCACAGCCCTCTCTCTATTCCCTGCGCTTCCAAAAAGCCTCTTCTACACCACTGTCCTTTCTGCCTTCACCACCACCCCTGGCAGCGCATTCCAGGCCCCCACCACCCTCTGTGTAAAAACTTGCCCCACACATCTCCATTCAACTTTCCCCCTCTCACCTTATAGCTCTGTCCTCTAGTATTGGACATCTCCACCCCGGGAAAAAGGTTCTGACTGTCTACCCTATCTCTGCCTCGCGTTGTTTTCTGTACACATAAATACTGTAATACTCAAATATTGTATCAAGTCAAGTCAAGAGAGTTTATTGTCACGTGTCCCAGATAGGACAATGAAATTCTTGGCTTCAGCACAACAGAACATAGTAGGCACGAACACAGAACAGATCATATCAGTGAGTCCGTATACCATTATATAAATATATACACACATCACCCTCTCCCCTCTTTAGTGTAGTTCAGTATAGTTTGGAGATACAGCATGGGAACGGACCCTTCCGTCCACAGAGGCCACGTTGACCATTGGTCAGCTATTTGCAGTGCATTATCCCACTTTCTCATCCACTCCCGAGACACTAGGGGTAATTAACAGAGACAAATTAACCTCCAAACCTGCACGTCTTTGGGCTGTGGGAGGAAACCCGGAGCACCCGAAGCAAATCCATGCTGTCAAACGGGGGACGTGCAAATTCCACACAGACAGCGCCCAAGGTCAGGATCAAACTGTCTCTGGCCCTGTGTGACGATAGACAATAGACAATAGACCATAGACAATAGGTGCAGGAGTAGGCCATTCAAGCCAGCACCGCCATTCAATGTGATCATGGCTGATCATCCCCAATCAGTACCCCGTTCCTGCCTTCTCCCCATATCCCCTGACTCCGCTATTTTTAAGTCCTATCTAGCTCTCTCTTGAAAGCATCCACAGAACCCGCCTCCACCGCCTTCTGAGACATAGAATTCCACAGACTCACAACTCTCAGTGAGAAAAAGTGTTTCCTCGTCTCCGTTCTAAATGGCTTACTCCTTATTCTTAAACTGTGGCCCCTGGTTCTGGACTCCCCCAACATCGGGAACATGTTTCCTGCCTCGAGCGTGTCCAAACCCTAAACAATCTTATATGTTTCAATAAGATCCCCTCTTATCCTTCTAAACTCCAGAGTGTACAAGCCCAGCTGCTCCATTCTCTCAGCACATGACAATCCCGCCATCCCGGGAATTAACCTTGTAAACCTACGCTGCACTCCCTCAATAGCAAGAATGTCCTTTCTCAAATTAGGGACCAAAACTGCACACAATACTCCAGGTGTGGTCTCACTAGGACTCTGTACAACTGCAGAAGGACCTCTTTGCTCCTATATACGATTTCTCTTGTTATAAAGGCCAACATGCCATTCGCTTTCATCACTGCCTGCTGTACCTGCATGCTTACTTTCATAGGCTGGTGTACAAGGACCCCCAGATCCCATTGTACTTCCCCTTTCCCCAACTTGACACCATTTAGAATATATCCAGGAAACTTGGCGCGAAGTGTTGGTACCGAATAAACCTGAATTAGTCCAGTGTATTCTCTGTAATGTCCCCGTTATTCCAGCACTAGTTAACATTCACCAAAACGTCTCCCTTTATCGATCATAGTTAGATATTATGAAATCCAACTCTTGAGATTACATCTTAAACATTAGTTTTCATATATTCAAGGCATAAACATCAAGCTCGGTCCCACTGAGCTCCAATGCACACTCATGCACAGTGCACGCATACACCTGGAGATTGACTTTAAGCTCTACTTAAAGTCAATCTCCAGGCACACAAGCTAGAGAGGCCTCTGGGACGGAGGAGATGAGGTTCAACAGGGGCAGGGTCAATGAGTGAGCACTTCCTCTCAACGTTGCTAAGAAACTGAATCCTACAATTCACTTTCACCGAGAACAGAAATCATTCTTGTTCCATTTTCCTTGTTCTGGCTTAACTGAACTTAATACGTTTAAAAAAGCATCTATCAGGAAAAGAATAGGACCCGAGGGATAGAAGCTCACATGCTAAATATTCTAAAATTATAACATTACCTTGCCATTAGCAAAAGGAAGCTAAATCCTGAACCGAGTTTGGAATCACCAGATGGCAACGGTGTTGTCACAAAGCGGAAGGAATCGGGAATTACAAACATCAGCCTTGTGAAATCCAGCGATGGGAAACTTGGCCCAATTTTCTATGGAGTTCCAAAACAGACACCCATCAAAGGACTCAAAGGGCAGGAATAATTCAGCGAGACAAGCTGCAGCCCTGGAGAACATGTGTAGGTGAAGTTTCAGGCCAGGACCCTTCTTCAGACTGATTGCAGCATCTCTGGAGAACATGGACATAGATAGTATCATCTATCCATGTTCCCCAGAGATGCAGCCTGACCCGCTGAGTTACTCCAGCACTTTGTGTCCTTTTGTAACCAAGCATCTGCAGTTCCTTGTTTCCACATCCATCAGTCATAGTTTTTTGGTTATAATGTCCAGTCTTTTTTTTCCAACTCCTCGTTAATTTATCCACTTACCAATAATTCCCCCTTGAATACATGTTTTTCCCTATCTGTTGCCATCATCCCAGGTCAGGTCATTGCCTTCAATCCGGTGTCTGGGCCCGCTGTGTATATGTATGAGGCCAATTCACTGGATGGATTTAAGAGAGAGTTAGATAGAGCTCTAAGGGCTAGTGGAGTCAAGGGATATGGGGAGGAGGCAGGCACGGGTTACTGATTGTGGATAGTCAGGCATGATCACAATGAATGGTGGTGCTGGCTCGAAGGGCCGAATGGCCTCCCCCTGCACCTATTTTCTATGTTTCTATGTTTCTTTGGTACTCCAGTGATGGCAATCTTCACTCAACAAAAATATTGTTGCTATAAGATATTCAGAGGAATACTCACGTTGCTTCCAGCAGACATTTTACCCTGCACTGTTATACTGCTGTCACTTTGATTGCTGTTTGCAGAAAAAATATTACACTCACAAATTGACTCCAATTGCATTTTTAGTTGAAATAAATGTTTCCAAATTCAGTTTGTTACAGGACATATTTTTCTCATTTCTTGTTATATTTTTCTTTTTACATTTGCTGTTCCTGTGTTAAATACTTCAAACTCGCTACTAATCTTGTTTCAATTCTCTTTCCCACAAGAAACTGACTATTTGCCTGGTGTTCTTCGCAGCTGAGATCAGTTTAGTTGAGAGATACAGCGACCCAGTCGAGTCAGCACCAATCAGCGATCCCCACACATTAACACTGTCCGACACACACTAGGGACAATTTACATTTATACCAAGCCGATTAACCTACAAACCTGTACGTCTTTGGAGTGTGGGAGGAAACCGGAGAAAACCCGCGCAGGTCACGGGGAGAACGTACAAACTGCGTATAGACAGCACCCGTAGTCAGGATCGAACCCGGGTGACTGGCGCTGGTAAGGCAGAAACTCTACCGCTGTGTCACCTCCATGCTGAGTTATTTCCGATTTCCAATTCTGTCCTTCCCAATGGTTTCAGACACAAAGTAATCCGGATATCACGACCGCGTCCCTCGCAAAACAAAGGATGATTTATCAAATTGCAAATATTTCATAAAATTCTGCAATTAAGTAAATGTTCAAAGAAAATCAATACCAATTTATGTAATTTATCCTTTGTTGCACAATGCACGGTAACATAGTCACATCTGATTCATTATTCCAAGCGAGACTACTTACTCAGACTTTCCTGGACTGCCTTTCCACCCCAGAACACTTGGTTATTGATCCAAACTGTTCATCTTCCACAAAGCTTTAGCAGGGAAGCACATGAAGCCCATAGTCGTAGAGTCATCCAGCATGGACGCAGGCCCTTCTGCCCAGCTTGTCCATGCCATATTGCCATAAGGTCGTAAGGAATTGGAGTAGAATTAGGCCATTCGGCCCATCAAGTCTACTCCGCCATTCAATCGTGGCTGATCTATCTCACCCTCCTAACCTCATTCTCCTGCCTTCTCCCCATAACCTCTGACACCCGTACTAATCAAGAATCGATCTATCTCTGCCTTATCTATGCTGCCCACGATGACCAGCGATCCCCGCACACTAACACTATCCTACACCCACTAGGGACAATTTTTACATTTATACCAAGCCAATTAACCGACAAACCTGTACATCTTTGGAGTGCGGGAGGAAACCGAAGATCTCGGAGAAAACCCACGCAGATCATGGGGAGAACGTACGAACTCCGTACAGGCAGCACCCGTAGTCAGGATCGGACCCGGGTCTCCGGCGCTGCATTCGCTGTGAGGTATCTCTCCGAGCCTTTCCTATCAACATAGGGTGAGTGTTTCACGGCACTGGGCCTGTACTTGCTGGAGTTTAGAAGGATGAGGGGGCACCTCATTGAAAGTTACCAAATAGTGAAAGGCCTGGATGTGGCAGTGGATATGGAGAGGATGTTTCCACTTGTGGGAGAGTCTCGGACCGAGGTTTTAGCCTCAGAATAAAAGGAAGTACCTTTGGAAAGGTGATGAGGAATTTCTTTCGTCAGAGGGTGATGAATCTGTGACCAAGTCAATGGATATTTTTAAGGTGGAGGTTGGCAGATTATTACGGTGCCAGGGATTTTGATTAGTACGGGTGTCAGGGGTTGTGGGGAGAAGGCAGGAGAATGGGGTTGAGAGGGAGAGATAGATCAGCCATGATTGAATGGCGGAGTAGACTTGAAAGTCCGAATGGCCTAATTGTGTTTCCTATTAACATGAACATGAAAAAAATGCTCATCTAGTCAGGCAGCTTCTGTAGAGAGAGAAATAGAAATATTACTTCAAGTCTGAAGCATTTGCACATTCCACAGATGCTGCCTGCCCAGTTGAGCATTTCTTGTTTTTTTTTAGTGATACAGCATGGAAACATGGGCCCTTTGGCCCATTGAGTCCATGTACTCTAGTTCGATGTTATCCTATTTTCTCATCCACTCCCTACACACTCGGGGCAATTTACAGAGTGCCAACCAACCCTTAAATCCGCAAATCTTCGGGATGTGAGAGGGAACCAGGGCACCCGGTGGAAACCCACACGGTCACAGGGAGAACGTGCAGACTCCACACAGACAGCACCCGAGGTCAGGATCGAACCTGGGTCTCTGGCGCTCTACCGGCTGCGCCACCGTGCCACACAATGTTTTTAGTTCCTAGAGTCATGGAAGGCATTTAGCGTGGAAACAGGCCCTGCGGCCCAACATACCGGCCAACCTGTCCCAGAAGCACTAGTCCCACCTGCCTGTGTTTGGTCCATATCCCTCCAAACCAGTCCTATCCATGTATCTGTCTGACTGTTTCTAAAAAGTTGGGATAGTCCCTGCCTCAACTACCTCCTCTGGCAGCTCATTCCATACACCCACCACCCTTTGTGCGAAAAGGTTACCCCTCAGAAACCTATTAATTATTTTCCCCTTCATCTTAAACCTATGTCCTCTGGTCCTGGATTCAACTACTCTGGGCAAGAGACCCTGGGCATCCTGTTTTTATTTCATAATTCTAGCTTCTGTTATTCATCATTTAATGTTGAATAACAGAAGTGCAAGATGGAGATAAATTGTTTATGTGATCCTGGACTGAACCCCCCTGTGTTTTGAAGGTAGTGGATGATCTCTCCGAGATGTTTAGATGATAAATGGATTTGACAAAGTGGAAGAAAAATCCGAGGAAGTTGCCAGGACTGAGCTATAGGGAGAGGTTGAGTAGGCTGGGACACAATTTCCTTGGAGCGCAGGAGGATAAGGGGTGATCTTATAGAGGTGTTCAAAATCATGAAAGGAATAGATCGGGTAGATGCGCAGAGTCTCTTGCCCAGAGTAGGTAAATCGAGGACCAGAGGACAGAGGTTTAAGGTGAAGGGGAAAAGATTTAATAGGAATCTGAGGGGTAACTTTTTCACACAAAAAGTTGGTGGGTGTATGGAACGAGCTGGGAGACAAATGTGCTGGAGAAACTCAGCGGGTGCAGCAGCATCTATGGAGCGAAGGAAATAGGCAACGTTTCTGGCCGAAACCCTTCTTCAGGAATGAGCTACCAGGGGAGGTAGTTGATGCTGGGGCAATCCCAACACTTAAGAAACATTTAGACAGGTACATGGATAGGACAGGTTTGGAGGGCTGCTGGGCCAAATGCAGGCAGGTGGGACTAGTGTAGCTAGGTCATGTGGGTCGGTGTGGGCCACAGGGCCCGTTTCCACTCTATGACACTAAACTAAAATGTTTGCTCTGTGTTCTGGTGCCGTTATTGTGTATTCCGTTAACTTTCCCCTCGACATGCTTCTCGTTGCGGCAGCTGCTTCTCGTTGCTTCTCGTTGCGGGCGATGAGTTGCCGCACTCGCTGGCACCAAATTATGATTATGGATTTGTTTCACGTGTCCCAGAATAATCATCAGACTTCTCCATTATTCCGTTACAAGCAGGTACAAGAAGGTTCAGCGCTTCCATTGGCTTGTCTCTGTGTTAATAAGAAGCCTTCCTTCATGCCACCGTTGGATAATAAGCTTTTAAGATGCTGCTACTGACTAATTGACTCATTCTGCCAGTAGCTATGACAAGTGTATCGTGCCTGTGTCACAAGCATATAACGCCTCAATGTTCAGTGAATTATACACCATTTGAAACGGTCTTTTAACTTCAGTTCAGTTTCAGTTTAGTTTATTGCCACTTGTATCGAGGTACGGTGAAAAGCTTTAGTTGCGTGTTAACCAGTCAGCGGAAAGTCAATGATCAATGGACATGGGTATTTTTAAGGCAGAGATAGATAGATTCCTCATCAGCACGGTTGTCAGGGGTTATGGGGAGAAGGCAGGAGAATGGGGTTAGGAGGGAGAGATAGATTAGCCATGATTGAATGGCACAGCAGACTTGATAGATAGATAGATTTTATTACTTGTCATTCAAACCTCAGAGAGGCTCGAACAAAATTCTGTTTCTACAAGCCATCCAAACTGAGCAATTCATAAAGAAAACACACAAACAATTTAATTCACACAAACATCCATCACAGTGAATCTCCTCCTCACTGTGATGGAAGGCAAAGTTCTTCTCTCTCCCCCGCACCATTTCTCTCCCGATTTCGAAGCCCCAGGTGGGCGGTGTTAAGTCCCGCGGCCATTGAGGCCGCGCCTGGCGATGTGCGGCCCCGCTCTAGGCCCAAAAGTCACAAAGTTGGAGCCCCCGGCGGGGTTGGAATGTCCCGCGGCCATTAAAGCTGCGCCGGGCGATGTACGGCCCCGCTCCGGGTCGTTCCAATCCCCGCGACACGGGCTGGAGAAGTTGTGTTGTGGAGCTCCGGAGAGCGGTCTCCCACCCGGACCCGCGAGCTCCCGATATCCCGACAGGATACCTGATGGGCTGAATGGCCTAATTCTGCTCCTATCACATGACCTTATGACCTAATACATGATTGCAGTCAACCCAATCACAGTGTACAGATACATGATAAAAGGAGTCACGTTTAGTGCAGGGTAAAAGCCAATCAAAGGTAGTCCGTCTCCAATGAGGTTGATAGTAGTTCAGGACTGCGCTCTGGTTGTTGTAGGATGGTTCGATTGCCTGATAACAGCTGGGAAGAAACTGTCCCTGCATCTGGAGTTGTGCGTTTTCACACTTCTCTACCTTTTGCCCGAAGGGAGAGGGGAGAAGAGGGAGTGGCCAGAGTGCGTGATGCTGCTGGCCCTGCTGAGCAGCGTGAGGTATAAATGGAGTCAATGGAAGGGCCGTTGGTTTGTGCGATGGCCTGGGCTGCGTCCACAATTCACTGCAATTTCTTGCGGATGTTAGGGCAGGTTACGCTGTCATGTAGAGATGTCGGGAGAGAGTAGGGAGATGGCAATGAGATAGAGGACCAGTATTGAGTTATAGAGCAGGCTTGGAGGATGATTGACCAACTGCCCCCAGAAGAAGAAAGTCCCGACCCGAAACGTCGCTTGTCCATGTTCGCCAGGATCGCGGCGAGTCTCGGAAACCTCGGAGAGTGCCATATTTGGTGCACAAATTATCTTTCACAGTGGAGAGACTGGAGCTCGGATGCAAGAGTTACTGCGGGACGGAACCAACAATGAGAGTTATGCCCCTGTCCCACTTAGGAAACCTGAACGGAAACCTGTGGAGACTTTGTGCCCCACCCAAGGTTTCCGTGCGGTTCCCGGAGGTTTCCAGAGGTCCACGGAGATTTTTGTCAGTCTCCCTAATGGTCGAAACTGACAAAAACCTCCGGGAACCTCCGGGAACCGCACAGAAACCTTGGGTGGGGGCGCAAAGTCTCCAGAGGTTTCTGTTCCGGTTTCCTAAGTGGGACAGGGGCATTAGAAACTCTCCGATCCCTGTACACCAGCGATGTCCTACACACTAGGGACAATTTACTATTTTTACTGAAGCTAATTAACCTACGGACCTGTACGCCCTTTGGCGTGTGAGAGGAAACCGGAGCACCTGGTGAAATCCCATACAGGTCACGGGGAGAACGTGCAAACTCCGTACAGACAGCAGCCGTGGTCAGGATCGAACCAGGATCTCTGGTGCCGTAAGGCAGCAACTCTACCGCTGCGCCACCGTTCCACCCTCTTTCACACACACTACCCGGAGGTGATGCTAAATACTCTTAAAGGGTCTGTCCCTTTTAGGCGACCAGGGTGGTAGTATATGTCCCCACCACCACCCCATCCTTCACTGCCTCATTTGAAGGCAGCAAAGCAGCCCGTTCTCCTGTGTCTGACACAGCATCAGCGGCAGATGCCCCACTGGTGGTGAGGGAGGGCTGGAGGAAGGTTATGCCCCACACCTTCACCAGGCAGCAGGAGGGGGACCTTGAGGAATGGTTCCAGCAGAATGCCATCCTGTATGAAAAGGAACATGAGGGGTACAGGGACAGGGGCAAGAACGGCATGTTTGCCATCCACTGCCCCACATTTGTGCTTAAAGTTCCACCTTTTGTCAAATCCCAGCGCCACTCTGTTCCAGTCATCTGGTGTACTGGGACAGTCCATCTCCCTTCACCCATTGACACCTCGTCCTGGGCATCCTCTTCACCCTTGCTCCTCCCCTCCTGCTTTTCTTAAAAGGCTGCTGAAGCAAAGGGGCAGCTGCAACCAGCAGTAAAACGTACATGGTCGAAGCCGGTCTTCACCATAGTCGAAGGAGGTCGAAGGAGGTTTTCTTCATAGTCGTGGGAGGTCCTCAACATGGTCGTAGGAGGTCGTAGACACAGTCGCGGAAGGTCATAGAAGGTCGTAGGATACCCCAGCCTTGATTTTGTTTAGGTCGTCAGAGGTCGCGAATTAGGTCGTGAAAGTGGGACAGGGGCTTAAGTGGGACAGGGCTTAAGTGGGACAGGGCTTAAGTGGGACAGGGCTTAAGTGGGACAGGGCTTAAGTGGGACAGGGGCTTAAGTGCGGGGGCTTAAGTACTCAGGGCTTAAGCAGGGCTTAAGTGGGTCGGGGCTTAAGATTTGTCCAAGTGGGACGGGGCTCGGGGCTTAATTTTTTCAAGTGTCACGTGTTTTATTTATTCTTGTATTTATCAATACTGCGTGTAAACTGTTTGCCCTGTGTGCTTGAACGAGGAATTTCATGCACCCTGGTATATATGACAATAAACTAATCTTAATCTGAATAAATGCCATTGTTGACGGCTTGCTGTATCTTAATGTTCCTCCTCAGTGTCTAGTGTACAAGGACACCCCCAATTCACTTCGCATGTCAACATTTCATCATCTCTAACCATGTGAATAATCCTCCTCTTGGTTCTTGGTTTCTTGGTCCTCCAAAATATTCCAAATGGAACTTAAAACTGGAGATGGTGGAGGAGGACTCAGTTCAGTTTAGTTCATTGTCACGTGTCCCGAGGTACAGTGAAAAGCTTGCTGTTGCGTGCTAACCGGTCATCAGAAAGCCAACACATGATTACAATCGAACCTTTTACAGTGTGTACGATACATGATGAGGGAATATCGTTAAGTGCAAGGTTGAGCCAACAAAGTCCGTTCAAGGATAGTCTGAGGGTCAACAAAGAGGTCGATAGTACTTCAGGACCGCCCTCTGGTCGAGGTGGGGTGTGGTTTCTTTGTTTCCCAACGATGCGTAACTTCATACCTATCCACATTATTCTGCAGTTGCCATGTGTCTGCCCACTCACTCAACTTGTCTCAAGCACCTTGAACTCCCTCTTCACCCTCCCGTCCTCACAACCCTGCCCATTTCCATGTCAACAGCACACTCAGAAATGTTATTAAATGAGTCTGAAGAAGGGTCTCGACCCGAGACGTCATCCATTCCCTTCTCTCCAGAGATGCCGTCCGTCCCGCTGAGTTACTCCGGCTTTTTGTGTCTATCTTCGGAGGAATATTACTGTGCAGGAGGGAACTGCAGATGCTGGTTTACACCGAAGATAGACACAAAATGCTGGATAACTCAGCGGGACAGGCAGCATCTCTGGTTCTTAATTAGTAAGGTTGGCAAAGGTTACGGGGAGAAGGCCGCATAATGGGGTTGAGAGGGAATGATAGATCAGCCATGATTGAATGGCGGAGTGGGGTCGATGGGCCGAATGGCAAAATTCTGCTCCTATGACTTATGAACATTCACAGATAACAATATTCAATCCATGTCCGTATATCATCCTCACTCCCGTGTATTCATTTAGCACACCGACCTCTTGCGGGACTTAAACAAAGAGCTTTTGCAAATCTGAATACACCACATCCACTGTCTTTCCCTTATCTAATCGACCAGTTACATCCTCAAAAAACTCCAACAGATTAATCGAACACAATTTCCCCTGATGTTGCCTGCCTGCTGCCTTTGTCTAATCCTATTCTGTTATCTGGGGATCCTGTTATCACATAGTTTTAGTTTACTCTGTGTTTTTATCATCTATCTTAATCCTGGTTATGATGAGTCGGCAACTCAAATACCTCCCAACGCCAATAGCGTGCACTCACTCAGTCTAGGGAGTGTGTTCACCCTTCTTCAGGCTGCAGACAGAGATAAAGTTCACCTCTCGACTCCCTCTCCACCGACTGTCTGTCTGAAGAAGGGTCTCGACCCAAAACGTCACCCATTCCTTCTCTCCAGAGATGCTACCTGTCCCACTGAGTTACTCCAGCACTTTGTGCCTGTCTTTGGTGTGTACCAGCTTCTGCAGTTCCTTCCTACACAAAAAAATCATAAGTTTATTAACTTTAATTTAATTTAATTTAGTTAGTTTAGTTCAGTTTACTTTAGTTTAGATTTGTTAGTTTGGTTTAGTTTTTGTTTAAATTAGTTTAGTTTAGATTAGATTAGATTAGTTTAAATTAGATTAGATTAGTTTAGATTAGTTCAGTTTAAATTAGTTTACTTTAGATTAGATTAGATTAGATTAGTTTAGTTTAGATTAGATTAGATTAGTTTAGTTTAGTTTAGATTAGATTAGATTAGTTTAATTTAGATTATCTTAGTTTAGATTAGTTTAGATTAGATTATTTTAGTTTAGATTAGTTTAGATTAGTTTAGTTTAGATTATCTTAGTTTAGATTAGTTTAGTTTAGATTATCTTAGTTTAGATTAGTTTAGATTAGATTAGTTTAGTTTATATTATCTTAGTTTAGATTAGTTTAGATTAGATTAGTTTAGTTTAGACTAGTTTAGATTAGATTAGATTAGTTTAGATTAGTTCAGTTTAGTTTAGATTAGATTAGATTAGTTTAGTTAATTTGGTTTAGTTAGATTAGTTTAGTTTAGTTTAGTTTAGTTTATTGTCACGTGTACCAGAGTACAGTGAAAAACGTTTATCTTGTGTACTATCTTGTGTCTCTGTGTCTCTGTGTCTCTGTGTCTCTACGTCTGTGTGTCTCTGTGTCTCTGTCTCTGTGTCTCTGTGTCTCTGTGTCCCTGTGTCTCTGTGTCTCTGTGTCTCTACGTCTGTGTGTCTCTGTGTCTCTGTGTGTCTGTCTCTGTGTGTCTGTCTCTGTGTGTCTGTCTCTGTGTCTCTGTGTCTGTGTCTCTGTGTCTCTGTGTCTCTGTGTCTGTGTCTCTGTGTCTCTGTGTCTCTGTCTCTGTGTCTCTGTGTCTCTGTCTCTGTGTCTCTGTGTCTCTGTGTCTCTGTGTCTCTGTGTCTCTGTGTCTCTGTCTCTGTGTCTCTGTGTCTCTGTGTCTCTGTGTCTCTGTGTCCCTGTGTCCCTGTGTCTCTGTGTCTCTGTGTCTGTGTCTCTGTGTATCTGTGTCTCTGTCTCTGTGTCTCTGTGTCCCTGTGTCTCTGTGTCTCTGTGTCCCTGTGTGTCTGTGTGTCTGTGTCTCTGTGTCTCTGTGTCTCTACATCTGTGTCTCTGTGTCTCTGTGTCTCTGTGTCCCTGTGCCTCTGTGTCTCTGTGTCTCTGTGTCTCTGTGTCCCTGTGTCCCTGTGTCTCTGTGTCTCTGTGTCTCTGTGTCTCTGTGTCTCTGTGTCCCTGTGCCTCTGTGTCTCTGTGTCTCTGTGTCTCTGTGTCTCTGTGTCTCTGTGTCCCTGTGTATCTGTGTCTCTGTCCCTGTGTCCCTGTGTCTCTGTGTCTCTGTGTCTCTGTGTCTCTGTGTCTCTGTGTCCCTGTGCCTCTGTGTCTCTGTGTCTCTGTGTCTCCGTGTCTCCGTGTCTCCGTGTCTCCGTGTCTCCGTGTCTCCGTGTCTCCGTGTCTCCGTGTCTCCGTGTCTCCGTGTCTCCGTGTCTCTGTGTCTCTGTGTCTCTGTGTCTCCGTGTCTCCGTGTCTCCGTGTCCCCGTGTCTCTGTGTCTCCGTGTCTCCGTGTCTCCGTGTCCCTGTGTCTCTGTGTCTCTGTGTCTCTGTGTCTCTGTGTCCCTGTGTCTGTGTCTCTGTGTCTCTGTGTCCCTGTGTCTCTGTGTCTCTGTGTCTCTGTGTCTCTGTGTCCCTG
>CM069159.1:30599119-30601619 GCA_035221665.1 Okamejei kenojei | reverse complement strand
GTCACGCTAACGGCAGGTACTCGGGAAGACTCGCTAACGGCAGGTAAGTACGGGAAGACTCGTGAAGATTTTTCAACATGTTGAAAAATGTCCACGAGAGCCCCGAGTACCGACGAGTTCGAATCAGGGAAAACCCAGGAGAGCTCTTGGAATGAACTCATACCGTGGGACAGGGCTATTAAGGGCCTGTCCCACTTGGCGATTTTTTTCGGTGACTGCCGGCATCATTGACTGACGTATCAGGTCACCGTAAAATACGTGGCGTGATACGGCGTGACGCAGCGTGATGACGTATGACGCGCGGTGTTTCTTCAAGCGACATTCTTTTGTCGCCACTGGATTCTGAACACTGGCGATTGGATTTTGGCGACACTGATATGATGTCGGCAAAAACGGCAAGCGCCAGAGACCCGGGTTCGGCCCTGACTACGGGTGCTGTCTGTACGGAGTTTGTACGTTCTCCCCGTGACCTGCGTGGACTTTCTCCGGGTGCTCCGGTTTCCTCCCACACTCCAAGTTTGTAGGCCATCCAAACACAAGGCGTAGCTATGGGCACACGCATGGGCCCCAGCTACGCTTGCCTCTTTGTTGGGTACGTCGAACAATCCTTGTTCTCGGCATACCAGGGCCCCATCCCCGACCTCTACCTCCGTTACATCGACGACTGCTTTGGTGTCACCTCCTGCACCCACACACAACTGACTGACTTCATTCATTTCACCACCAACTTCCATCCGGCACTCAAATACACTTGGACCATTTCCGACATTTCCCTACCATTCCTTGACCTCACCATCTCTATTGCAGGTGATACACTCCTGACCGACATCCACTACAAACCAACTGACTCCCACAGCTACCTGGACTACTCTTCCTCCCACCCTGCTTCCTGTAAGGACTCCATCCCCTATTCCCAATTCCTCCGTCTACGCCGCATCTGCTCCCAGGATGAGGTGTTCCACACCAGGTCATCACAAATGGCCTCATTCTTCAGAGAACGGGGATTCCCCTCCCCCACTATAGATGAGGCTCATTCCCCTCCCCCACTATTGATGAGGCTTGCACCAGGGTCTCCTCCATACCCCGCAACACTGCCCTCTCTCCCCATTCCCACACTTGCAACATGGGGAGAGTCCCCCTGGTCCTCACCTTTCACCCCACCAGCCGGCAAATACAACACATAGTCCTCCGCCTGTTTCGCCACCTCCAACGTGACCCCTCCACCCGCCATATCTTCCCATCTCCCCCCTCCCCCCCCGTCTGCCTTCCGCAAAGACCGCTCCCTCCGCAACTCCCTTGTCAATTCTTCCCTCCCCTCCCGCTCTACCCCTTCCCCGGGCACTTTCCCTTGCAACCGCAAGAAATGCTACACTTGTCCCTTCACCTCTCCCCTCCACTCCTTTCAGGGACCCAAGCAGTCCTTCCAGGTCCGACAGAGGTTCACCTGCACCTCCTCCAACCTCATCTACTGCATCCACTGCTCCAGATGCCAGATGATCTATATCGGTGAGACCAAGCGGAGGCTTGGCGATCGTTTCGCCGAACACCTCCGCTCGGTCCGCAAAAACCAAGCCGACCTCCCGGTGGCTCAGCACTTCAACTCCCCCTCCCATTCCGTATCCGACCTCTCGGTCCTGGGCCTCCTCCACGGCCAGAGTGAGCAACACCGCAAGTTGGAGGAACAGCACCTCATATTCCCCTTGGGGAGTCTGCATCCTCTGGGCTTGAACATTGAATTTTCTCAATTCTGTTAACCCTTGCTGTCTTCCCCCCTTCCCACCTCTCCCTCAGCCCTCGGGCCCTGGCATTCCCTCTCTCTCTATCTCCCTAGTCGCACTAGCTTCTCATTTTCACCCTACAAACAGCTCACAATGGCTTGTTCCCTTTATCATCGATACTTTTTTGCATATCTTTCATTCATTGTTCTTTATCTCTCCACATCACCGTCTATATCTCTCGTTTCCCTGATCCCTGACCAGTCTGAAGAAGGGTCTCGACCTGAAACGTCGCCTATCTCCTTCGCTCCTTAGATGCTGCTGCACCCGCTGAGTTTCTCCAGCCTTTTGTGTACCCTCGATTCTCCAGCATCTGCAGTTCTTTCTTCAACAAGTTTGTAGGTCAATTGGCTTCAGTAAAATTGTAATTTGTCCCTCGTGTGTGTAGGATAGTGTTAGTGTGCGGGGATCACTGGTCGGCATGGACTCGGTGGGCCGAAGGGCCTGTTTCTGCGCTGTATGTCTAGACTAAATTAAACTAAACTAAACCGACCAATATGTCGCACTTACATGTCCCACCTGCCTGTATCAGTGACTCCAACTCTCCCGCTTTCGGCGGGAGATCGCCCGCTGAAAGTCCATTTTAGCAAAATCTCCCGCTCTCCCGCTTGAGATATAATTTCTCCATTTCTGTCAAAACGTTTCTTAAAAGTTGCAATGGCACTTGCTCTGAGTTTGCCTGGTATTTAGGCGACAGTAAGTGATAGCGTGGTTAGATCTCCAAC